>WAAF01016612.1:2159891-2186306 GCA_013400475.1 Tricholaema leucomelas
GGATGGATGGATGGATGGATGGATGAGCAGTTCCAGGGGTTCTCTCTAGGACAAGTGAGCATGGAAGACATCTTCATAAATGCTTCTCCCCTTTGCTGCTTCAGCTGCAGCATTTCCACACCCTCAGCCTCACTCCAGCTCTTAGACCAAATCTGAACCCTGGGGAAACACCCCAAAAATCAGGTCCAGTTGGGTGAAAAGAGGCACCAGGGGCTGCAGATCTGCCGCACCAGATGGTTTGTCCACTCGCAGGCCACTCCACATTTACTGCTTCAAGACAAAGGGCCGTCCCCAAGGGAGGTGACTCGGGCTGTGCTGGCTCCCAGAATTAGGTGGTGGCAAGGCAAGGAGGTAAATACGGCGACACCCCCTCCCCTCCCCCGCCCCGAAGGGAAGCTTCCCAAGGAACCTAGTAATGATCCTGCATCCTTTCCAAGTGGGAACAAAGGCCAAGGAGACAGGATAGTTCATCACCAGTAAATGAAGGATGTAAATAACGAAGAGGAGGAAGATTTATTTAGAGCAAAGCCTCAGGAGGCGGTGGGGACCAGGGGGAAACGGGAGAGGAGCCATTTGGTGCCTCATCAAACTCCTGTCTAGCGTTGACCATTGTCTTGCTCAGTCCCTTAAAACCCCCACGCAAACCAAATCGACCCCAAAAGCCCCTGTCCAAGCCCAAACAGTCCCCGGATCCCCCCATCCAAACCAAATCTGTCTCTCCTCTTGTCCCCGGCTGTTTGATGGCATCAGCAGCCCATTTTCACGCCGCGGGGGTGACTCAGTCAGGGCTTTTTCTGGCCTCAGATAAGAAGGAGAAAAGCCCCAGAATGGGATTTGGTGGGACAAGGTGGGTGCCTGATGCAATCAGAGCTGCTGGAGGGCCTGGGGCAGGGACACTTAGGGGGTTGTAAGGATTTTGGTGTTAAAGCAGCCACATCACAGTGCCCTGTGATGCTCAGATGTACTGAATTCTTGCATTTCCTAAAGTTGGTGTTGGGGAGAGACTCGGGGTGGGGGCTGTCCTGGGCTTGAGCCCTCGACATGGTTTCCAGCGGGAAGCCAGGAGGGGACACAGGCAGCTGTGGGGTGCAGGGACACTCCATAGTGCACACGCATCCCTCCCCCTGCTCACATGCACCCTAAAGCTCAGACATAACTCCCACTCGATGAACTCCACATTGCCCCAGACCATGCCCCCTCCCCCCGCCCCCCGGCTCCCTCCCTATCCCCCGAGAGGGAACTGCAGACACCTTGCTCCTTTTTTTAACGAAAAGTCATTTATTTGTCACAAACTACAAAGCCCTGTGGGGGCTGCAGAGAGCTGTCCCTGCCTGAGCCCCCCAGGGGCTCTGCCCAGGCCCTGCCTCAGTTTCCCCATCCCAAGAGCAGTGCGGGGGGGTCCCCAAAGCAAGCCAGGCTCCAGGGCAAGCAGGGGGAGGTGGGTCCCCCCAAGGAGACCAGCTCGGGGGACACTGGGAGTGGATTGGTGTGGGTCAGGCACGGAAGAGCGTCTCCTGGGTGGCTTGGTCCAGCTTGCCTCCCTGTCCCGACCCCCCCTTGCCACCAGGGGGGTGGCTGTGCCCCGAGGAGTAGCTGCCGGAGCGCTCAGGGCCGGGGCCAGGGGTCCTGCAGCAGAGGAGGGCAGCACAGGCATGGCGGAAGCGGGGGTCGAAGAAGGCGTAGAGGAAGGGGTTGAGGCAGCTGTTGATGTAGGCGATGCTGGTGCAGTAGGGATGGAGGTTGTTGAGGAAGGCATGGAGGCTGCAGGACCACGGCAGCACCTCCAGGTCCATCAGCACGTAGAGGGTCTTCACCAGGTGGAAGGGCAGCCAGCAGCCTCCGAAGGCAGCCACCAGCACGGTGATGATGGTGAGGAGGCGCTTACGCTTGCGGGGCCCCTCGGCTCGCTCCCGGTGGAAGTGGCTGGCCACGGTGCGGGCAATGAAGAAGTAACAGGTCAGCATGATGGCGAAGGGGGCCACGAAGCCCAGGGCGGTAGAGGAGAGCCCCAGCCCCACCTCCCAGGCGCCCTCCGTCCCCGGGGCAGCCAGACCCCCATAGTCCATGTAGCAGGTTATCTTGGTGTCCCCACCAAGGGCGGCTGCTCGCCGCAGCACCAGGGCCGGCAGGGCCAGCAGGGCTGCCAGTGCCCACAGGGCCACGGTGGCCACCAGCCCGCTGACCCGTGAGCGCAGCTTGGCAGTGGCCAGCGGCCGGACGATGGCCAGGTAGCGGTCGAAGCTCAGCCCCGTCAGGCAGAAGACGCTGGCATACATGTTGACGAAGACCAGGTAACTGCTGACCTTGCAGGCGGCTGTGCCAAAGGGCCAGTGGTAGCCCAGCCAGGCATAGGCAGCCCACAGCGGCAGAGTGGCCACGAAGGTGAGGTCGGCGGCGGCCAAGTTGGCGATAAAGGTGTCGGCCGAGCGCCGGCGGTCGCGGCCGCCCTTGAAGACGGTCCAGAGGACCAGCCCGTTGCCCGCCGTGCCCAGCAGGAAGACCAGCAAGTAGATGGCGGGCAGCAGGGACAGCGAGGTGCCCCACTCCGCATACTCGCAGTCAGTGTCGTTGTCCCCGTAGGTGTAGGCGTCCGCTGCCGTCTCCTCCATGCCGCCGGACACGGGCTCAGCCTGGCTCAGCTCAGCTCATCCCGGGCCCAGCAGCAGCTCCGGCCTCTGAGCCCAGCCCCGCGGGTCCCACCGCGTTACCTCCCCTTCCTCCGACTCCGCCCTCCTCCTTGAGGGGATGGACAGGATGGGGGGGAGCCCCCGTGGGAAATTTCACAGCTCCCCCCTCCATCTGCTCCTTCCCGAGGGTGTTGGCAGCTCTCACCCAGGTGTCAGGAGTCAGCTCCTGCCAGAGCCCTCGGCCCCTCCTTGCCCCCGACGGGGGTCGGTCACCTTGAGCCACCTCCGGGAGCTTCCATAACCCCGAGCCGTGCCTGGCTGCGGTATCTTCGCTCAGGGCAGCAGCCCCGGTGGGGCTGGGGGGGCTTTAAGGACCGGTCTCCGGGGGTCCAGCAGCCAGCGGGGCCGATTTGCACTCGGGAGTTTCACCTCGGGATGCAAAAGCTGTGCCCAGGGCTTGCATTTGGCATTTGCAGCGTCGGAGTGGCACCCGGGGAGGGTTGCATTTGGCGTTTGGCATTTGGGAGGATTGCATTTGGCACCTGGGGGGGGTGTGTGTGCATTTGGCACCTGGAGGGGGTGTGTGCATTTGCCACTCTTCGGCATTTGGCGTTTTGCATTTTGCTTCCAGAGTTTTGTTTCTGCAGCGACGGCTGCGGGGAGGTTCCCAGCTGCGGAGCCCCATTTTTCCCTCCTTTCTGCCCTTACCGAAAGTCAAGGATTGGGAAGCTCCAGGAGCCCTGTCCCCAGCCCACAAAACGACCATTTTATGGCACCTTCTGATAAGGAACCCTAGGCGATGCGGGGGGAGACCTCGTTGCTCTGCGGTGGCTCTGTGTTCGCAAAGGAGCAGAAAGCAGCAGCGGAGGCGGCGGCAGAGCTCGGAGAGAGAGAGAGAGACACAGAGAGAGAGAGAGAGAGAAATCGCCCCAAAAATTAACCCCTGGGTTGGGGTAGGGGGTGGGGGTAGGAGGCAGTTGAGCTGAAGAGTTCCCGCGACTACGGGGCTGAGCTCTCACAACCACGGGTCTGGGGAGAAGCTCCTGGAGAAGTTTGTGTCTGGCAAAAAGTCTGCAACGCCCCGGGGCAGGGGCTCTGTCAAAAGCAGGGGCGCTTGGGCTGGGCACGGACTGCAGAAGCTGTTCGCTGCTGGAACAGGGAAATCGTGAGGAGAGGGCTATGGAGATGGTGAGGGGAGAGTCAAACGCTGGCAGTGAGAGAAGTGGGGCTGGGGGGGGCACAGCTGGCACCTCCACACTGGTGCAATGTTCCCAGGAAAAGTGGCATGAAGATGTGAGGGGGCTTATATCGGTGGCTGGTACAGGGAGGTGAGCTCGAAGTGGTCTCCAAAGCTACAACAACCAAAGGAGAGGAGCCAGGAAATGGGGTGTGGGCTGAGGAGCAGCAGGGGGTCAGGAGAGTGGGTGCGGCAGCCACCAAACCAGGCACCCAAAGCCTGCCCCCAGGAGAGCAACTTGGCTCTTAAGCAGTGGAGATGAGGGGCACTGGGGCAGGGGCGCAAAGATGCTCACAGTGAGGGGCCCCTGCCTGCGAGGAATCGAAACTAAAACCTGATCAAACCTGACACCAGTAACGATCAATAGCTGGGGAACGCGCAGAGCCCGTGCGAGGAGGGCAGAGGCAAGGACAGGTGCAGCCTGATGGAGAGGGCATGGAGCCACAAGCTCATTAGCGGGGTACAAACCAGGCAACTGATAAACGCCGGCGGAGCCACAGCCTCGCTGAGCAGCTGCAGCAGGAGAGCTCTGTGCCCAACCACGCCAGCTGCTCCTATGCCCTGTGGGTGGCACAGAGCAGGTCAAAACCACTCCAGCCCCACCAGGAAGCTACTGGGGATGCCAGGGGTCTGCAGGGTCATCCCTGGGCACCTGCAGAGCCCAGAGTGTTGTTGCAGGGTGCCAGTGAAGCCCCTGGCTCTGGGCTGACAAATGGGGCCAGCTGGAGCCCCGCCTGGGGTGGTGGGGCAAGGACAGGGGTAGGCGAAGGGCCTGGAAGCATAGAGGGAGCAGCAGTGTTATCAGCACGGGGCTGATAACGAGCACTGTTATCTGTGAGGCATGGGGAGGGGAGTAAAGGGGGCATGGGGCTCTGCAAGGGGCTGTGTGTGGGGCAAGTGGCTGTCATCCCCCCCCCTCCTTCTCCTTTCTAACAGGCTCTGCCAGGAAAATCAGCCACGTTCCAAGGGGCAAGATGCCCACAGAGCAGCTTCTGGGGCAGGTCCACTCACACCTCAGCCAAGAACCAAGGTGGGAGGTAGGGTTGCCACAGTGGCAATGCACCTTCAAGCAGGGGCAGAAGGCTGGAGCCAGGTGGCATCTGTTCCTGATCCTGCTTGGGGTGAACCCAGCAATCACATAGTGGGTAGGGAGAAAGGGCCAGAAGCATGGGTGTGGTTGGCACATGTGGGCAGAGGTGTGGGTGGGAGATGCCAGTAGGTGTTTCTGCAGAGGGGTGCAGACAAGAAAAGGGGCTGCAAGTACACAGGGGCAGATGTATATGCAGTTTGCACGCCGGGACACGGAACCATGGGGTGCCAGCAGGGGATCCTGGAAGGGGCTCTGTGTGTAAAAAGATGCCCAGATCAGTCACATGGCCCTCTGTGGGCACCTACAGGCACCTGGAGGCACTCGAGGGGTATTTCCAGACCATTTGCACCAAGGCAGCACCCATGGGTGCCCCAGAAAGCCATGCTGGTGGAACTTCCAGCTGCAGGCAGAGCTGGAGCTCCTCCTGGTGGCACTTTCCATGCCATCGTCCCCCCAGCCCTACAGGGCCACCCAAGGAGAGGACGAGAGAAGAGCCATGGCCCCCCTGAACCAACCATTAGAGTTTTATTGTCCTGTCGAAGTGGCACCAACATCCTGAGCTGCTGTTGCTCCGGCTGGGAGTGGGGCAAGGGCAGGGGAGGGAGGGGGCTGGTACCCACCCCCAGGCCCAGGGATGGGGGCTGAGGAGACAGTGGGGGAAGGCAAGGGATAGGAGGATTGCCTGTGGGCAAAGGTAAGGGGAGAAGTGGGTAGGGGTGGGGAAAGTGGAACGGGACCCTGCGAGCTTCATACAAAGTGCATAGATGTGTGTAGGGGGAGCCCCAGGCCTGATCTGGGGACAGCGGTGACAACCTCGGGGACACAAGCCTGGAAGAGACATGGGAGGGAGGGCTGGGTAAGGACTCAGCCCTAGGGGACTCCTAGCCCCAGCAGGGCCCAGCTGGAGCAGGCAGGAGCTGGGGTGCTGCCACAGAGACACCTCAGCCACCGCCCCGTCTACACAATCCCTGCCAGCCCCCAGGGCCCAGACCTTGTGTCCCCCCAGCTCCATGCTCACCCAATCAAGGTTTCTTCTTCTTCAGCTTCAGCGCCTGCAGCCAGTGGGGGGGAGACGCTTCAGACCTATGGAGGTCACACAGCATCAGCTTGACCCCCAGAACACTCCTGGGACACAGAGTGACTCCCAGACACAGACCAACACCCTGGGGCACAGCCAAGGGGTGTTCCGGCCAGCTGCTGCTTCCTGGCAAGCTCAGGCAGGCAGGGAGGGGGAATGCAGGCAGGGAATGGGGGGCAGGCCCTGGATGATGGTGTCTGTCACCAGCTGGGGCTTTCAGGGCCCATCCCAAGCTTTCTCAGGGGAAGTCCAAGCAACAGGTTCAGCCAAAGACACTCCCCCACCAACCAGTCAGGACTTAGCCCAGGCTCTTGCCACTGCCAGCACCTGAGGCCCTGGCCTGGGGACCCCCAGTACCCCTTGAGCACCCTCCACACCCCTAAAGCACCCCAAACCCTCACACTCCTGGGAAACACAACCTCAAGTGAGTCACTGCACCAGATGACAACCCCCCCCCATCACCTCCTCACACTGCAGCATTCCCCTCAGCTACCTCCACACTCACCCCTCACCCCCACCCTCAACCCCCTGACTCTCTTCCCAGGAGGGTCCCACACTGCCCACACTCACCACCCACCCTCAACCCCCTGACTCCCTCCCCAGGAGGGTCCCACACTGCCCACACTCACCCTGAGGACTTCTCAGGCTTGGGGGGCAGAGCTGGGGGCTTCCCACTCAGGCCAGAGATCTTGCAGGACTTGGAGCGCTGCACATGGGGGTCCTTGGCAGGAGGTCCCTTGCTGTCCCCTGGCACTGTTCCCTCCTCAGCAGAGCGGTTGCGGCCCCTCAGCTTGGCCTGAGTGCAGAGCAGTGAGGTCAGGTGGGCACACGGTGCCCAGATTCCCCCAAATCCTCCCACAGCTTCCCCCCATCCCTGCCCACCTTCTGCCACCCTCCAAGCCCAAACCTGACCCAGTTTCTCCTCCTCAGGTTGAGACCCCCAAGGTGTCTACTCCCCTCCAGTGTTCCCACCTTGAGCATGGCCGTGCTGAGCCCAGGAAACAGTGGCACCTTCACCCCTTTGCCGGGGGAGGACCGCACCCGGCGGCTTTTGGGTTCCTCTGGCACCTCCTCATCCTCATCTGACGCTGCTGGGTGGGGGGCACGGGGCTCTGCGGGGGTACATGGGGATGGTAACACTATGAGACACCTCTGCAAGGACGCGGCGCAGCCATGCCATCCCTCTCCCGTGGGCCATCCCTCTCCTCTGGTCCCATCCTTATCCCATGATCTGTGTGTCACTCCCAAGGCCCCCACCCTTTTCTCACAGTCCCCATCCCTCTGATGTGGCTCTCGTTCCTCCCCCATGGTCCCCTTCACCCCTCATGGTCCCCATCCCATGCCCTCACCAGTGGAGTCCCTGAAGATCCAGGCGTCCCCCTCGGCGCTGGCGGCAGGGCGCAGGGCAGGTGCCCGGTGTGGGCGCTTGCGGCCCAGGCTGGCCTTGCTGCGGTACATGCTGCTGTCCAGGACCTCCGTGTCCTGCCAGGAGACAGGGACAGGTCAGTGCCAGTACTGAGGGGCCCTGGAAGCCTGCAATGGCACTGGGAACCCTGAATCTGCAGCATTCCCCTTGGGTAGAGATCTTGTCCCCAGGGTGGGAGCAGGGCCCCCAGAGAGCTCTCTCAGAGTCATACAAGGAGGCTGAAAGCTGCCCCCTCCCCACTCACCTCCAGGAAGGTGAACTCCTGCCCAAGGGGCTCCAGGGATGCCTCAGGCTGGGAGGCGCTCATGGAGAGCCTCTTCTCCCCGTAAGTGGGTGGTCTCTCCCCATCAGGGTGGTCCAAGGGGAGTCCTTCACTCCCCATGTCCAGCTGGGTCCCACTGGCAGCCTCTGGCCCTGGAGGGGAGGCTCTGGTGCTCACTGGAGGCTCCAGGACATCCCTCTGCTCCTCTGTGGGGGTGGGTGGTTCACTCTGGGAGGCCTTTGTGGCTTGGAGGGCAATCAGGGCATTGTCCTCTGGTGGGCTGGAGTCCATGAGAAGGATGGTTCTGTTCAGGGAGACAGGGAGACCTCTCCTAGTTCCTGCAGCTCCAGCCGACCCATGGGTCCTGCCCTGCCCCAGCTGCCCCAGGAGAAACTGAGGCATGGTGCAGGGGAGGCAAATGCTGCTTCTGGGTGTCCAGGACTCTTCCCTCTCTCCCAGGATGTCCCAGCAAGGGGTGGCACTGCTGAACATTCCCCTCAAAGTCCCTTCCCAAAGGCTGAGGCCACCTTGGCTCACAGCTGTCCCCATCAAAGTGACAACAGCACAAGGAGCCCCAGGGGCACCATGCTCTCCTGGACCAGCTCAAGATGGCAGCAGATCCTGCTGGGACAGGGGGAAACCCCTAAGAAGCTCTAGATGCAGCCTGCTGGCCAGAGGGGCAGATGTGGAGGCTGGGAACAAGGGGCCCTGGCAACCGGTGCCTGTCGAGAAGAGGCATGGCAGGATGCCAGGACAAGACCCATGGCATGCAAATCCCCACTGCAGAACACCCCAGGGGACAGGTCTCTCCCAAGGGCTGTGCTTCCCTTGCCAGCACCCTCCTTACCTGTCCCCTGTGCTGGTGGCATCTCCTGGGCTCTGCTCCCCAGTGCTGAAGTCCTGACTCCGTGCAGCACAGCGAGCGCTGAAGGCGCTCACCCACTCCTGGTGCTTGGCCTCAGCATCGTGCAGCTCCATGCTCCAGCACAGCTCCTCTAGCCTGGCATCGCTGCCCAGGGCTTCCCTCGAGGCCTGGCCTGGCATCACCTCGCTGGTGCCTGGTGAGGGGCAGGTGGCACCCGAGGTGCTGAAGGAGAGGTCCCGGCTGGTGCCGAATGACAGATCCTTGTGCCAGTCTTCCAGGGGCTCCTGCTCAGACCTCATTCCACTTGACCAGGCCACTGAGCCACCTGGTGACACCATGGCACTGGAGGAACCTGGCACCTGCTCCATCCCAATGACACCGAACTGATTGTGACACTGGACTTTTCCCAGCTCCTCAACCCAGTCCCTGCTCTTGGTGGCATCACGCTCCTGCCCACAGGCACTGCCCCAGCTTGGCTGCTGCACCATGGGATCAGGGACATTTGCATGGCCCAGCTCAGCCTGGCTAACATCATGGCCACAGGCCCAGCTCAGCCGGCTGGGGCCAGGCTCTGCCTCTCCCTTCCCAGTGGCCACAGAGCTGGGCCTGCTGGCATGGGGCAGCCGGTTGGTGCTGAACTCCCTGTCCTGGCTCTCCATGTCCCTGTCCCGGGTCTCCATGTCCCGCTCCTGGGGCTCTGTGTCCCAGGTTGATCTGCTGGCACTGAACTCTCTGTCCCAGGTTTCTGTGTTTTCAGTGCTGCGCTCACTGGCTTTGGCTGGTCTGCTGGGGCTGAACTCCTGGTCTTGGCTCTCCATGTCCCTGTCCCGGGATTCCGTATCCCTTGTGCTGCGTCTGTCACTCCAGGCTGGTCTGCTGGGGCTGAACTCCTGGTCTTGGCTCTCCATGTCCCTGTCCCAGGATTCCGTATCCCTTGTGCTGCATCTGTCACTCCAGGCTGGTCTGCTGGGGCTAAAGTCTCTGTCCTGGGTCTCCAACTCTCTGCTGCTGCACTCAGTATCCCAGGACAGCCGGCCAGGCCTGATCTCTCTGTCCCAGGTCTCCACATTCCCGCTGCTGTACTGACTGTCTAAGGCTGACCTGCTCAGTTTGGACTCCTGGTCCTGGCTCTCCATCTCCCTGATGCCACAGCTATCACCCCACACCAGGCTGCTGGACTTGGATTCTCTATCCCTGCTCTCCATGTCCCTGATGTTGTGCTCACTGGCTTCAACCAGTTGGCTGGGGCTGAACTTGTGGTCCTCAGTCTCTATGTCCCTTTCCTGGACCTCCATGTCCCTGGTGCTGCACCTGTCACCCCACATCGATTTGCTGGGACTGAATCTGCTGCTGCCCCAGGTCTCCACGTCCTTGACATGGCACTCTCTGGCCTCAGCTGGTCTGCTGGGGCTGAACTCTTGGTCCTGGCTCTCCACATGCCTGGTGCTGTGCTCATCATCCCAGGATGGTCTGCTGGGTTTGAACTTGCTGTCCTGGGTCTCCATGTCCTTAGTGTTGTATTTGTCATTCCAGGCTGGTTGGCTGGGGCTGAACTCCTGGTCCTGGCTCTCCATGTCCCTGGTTCTGGCCTCACCAATCCAAGCTGGTTGTCTGGGGCTGAGCTCTTGGTTCTGGTTCCCCATGTCCTTGTCCTGGGTTTCCACATCCCTGCTGCTGCATCTATCACCCCAGGTTGATCTGCTGGGATTGAAGTCCCTGTCCCAGGTCTCTGTGTCTCTGGTGCCATGCTGGCTGGTTTTGGCTGGGCGGCTGGGGCTGAACTCCTGGTCCTGGTTCTCCATGTCTCTGCTGCTGTACTGCCTGGCCCAGCCTGTTCTGCTGGGACTCAACTCCTGCTCTGGGCTCCCAGTATCCCCAGTGCTGGATCTGCCAGCCCAGCCCAGTGTCAAATCCTTGTCCTTGGCATCCCCACTGCTGTATTTACAGGCCCAGTCTGGGGTTTGCTCCTTGTCCTTTATCTCTGTGCCACCAGTGCTATACTCACCAGACCAGGCAGCAGTGGTCTCCCTGTCCTGGCTCTGGGGGTGCTTGGGGCTATACCTGCTAGTCCAGCTGGGCTCCCCACCTTGCTGCTGCCTGTGTCCCACGCTGTGGCTGCTGCCCCAGTCCACGGGCCTGGCACTGCTCTCTTCCCCACTGCTCAAGCCATAGCCTGTGTTCCACTCAGGTTTGCCAGTGCCAAGGTCTGGGTCCTGTGGGCAGCTTTGCCCCACACCGTGGGACATGGGCCAATGGCTGCAGTCCAGCCTTGCCTCCCCTGCTGGCTCTGTCCCATACCCACTGTGCCAGTCACTTCTGGTGCTGCTGAAGGGCCTGGCCGGCTGGTCCCTGTCCCTGCTGCTGCCAGGGCTGTCCCAGCTTGCTTTAGTCCCAAACTCTTGGTCCTTCTCTGCCTCTCCAGGCCAGTCTTTCTTCCTGGCTGCAGATACATGGCTCCAGTCAAAGGTGCCAGTGTGTTGAGTTCTGCCAATGCCGAATTCGCTGCACAGGTCCTTCCGTGACCAGCCTAGCAGGTCCTGAGGGAGGGAGTGACACAGAGAGAAGGGTTACAAGAGGCCACAGCAAGCAGCCCAGCACCACACCAACACCATGTCCTGGGTAGCCCCACCACAGCAGAGCCACTTGGGCTTCCTCACCTCTGACCCTTCCACGTGGGCAGGGCCATGTCCTGCAGCGTGTGCCCGGGGCGACGCCAGCAGCTCCGTCAGCCAGCCTGGGTCAGCTTGGCCATCATGGTCCTTTGGAGTGCCCTCAGTGTGGCATGGCCCACCAGGGCCTGGCAGGCTCACCGGGCAGGTGCCCACCGATGTCCACGGCAAGGCCGAGCTGTCTGTGGGGGTTGGATCTGGTAAGGCCTGATCCAGGGAGGTGGCTGCGATGGGGAGGCCAGGCTGAGCTTGGGACTCAGGCACAGCTGGGTCCTGGTCAGGCTCCGTCACACAGAGTGGTAAATGGAGCTCGATGCCACCTGGCTCTGTGTCCCCTGCATCCTCCTCCACCGAGCCCTCAGCCTTTCGCTGGGCCACAGGACCCCCGGGGCACGGAGCCCCCTCAGAGCCACTGTCCCCTGGGGAGCAGGGGGAGCTGGGGGCTCTGTCCTTCTGCCCCTCCGGAGACCCCGAGCTGGGCACCTCTGGGATGGGGGACTGTGGGGGGGATGCCGCCAGCCGAGCCCCCCAGGAGGGGAAGGTCCACTCAAAGGACTGGGAAAGGCTCCAACTAGAGTCACTACCCAGGGAGGGCTCTGGCAGCAGGTCCCCGGGCCGGGGCAGTGCAGTCAGCGAGCCCCCCAGTGTCCCCAGCCCCTGCCCTGCAGAGGGAGACTGCAGCACACCCTCTGAACAGCGCCGGAGCCCCAAGTCCTGGAGAGAGGCCACTGCCTCCTCAGCGGGCTGGAAGGACACCAAGGAGTCACCAGGTCCCTCCGGGGAGCCTGGGGGACAAGAAGCTTTAACCAGGGGTGGGCTGGGGGGGGCTGGGTACTGAGCAGCAGCTTCGGGGGAGCCAGGAGGACAAGTGGCTCTGGAGGGCAGCTTGGGGGTGCTGGGGGGGCTGGGGGAGCCCTCTCCAGGAGTGTGAGGGGAGCCAGGGGAGCGGGACGTGCCCAGCTGGGGTTCGGCTGTGGAGAAGGGAGCGCCTGGGGCTGGAGGCTGAGGAGGGAATTTGGGGCAGCTGGGGGCCACGGTTGGGGAGCCCGGGGGTGGGAGCTCTGAGGGTGCACTGGGAGAGCCAGGGGCTGAGGCTGGGGGCTTGGCAGGCTGGAAAGGAGCTCCTGGGGCAGGATCTGGGGTCAAGCAGGCAGGGGGCCGTGGGGAGCCAGGGGGTCCGAGAGTGCCTGGTTGGAGAACGGAGAGCTGTGGAGAGAGCCAGGGGATGGTCACATCACTCAAGAGGAGCCTCTTGGGGGGTCCCCTCGCTAGGGCCCCCGCCCTGCCCCATGCCTGACACAGGAGGTGCCCATGATTCTGCCAGCACCAGACTTGTTCCTGAATGACTCAGCCATGGGGGGCCCTTAGCCCCACTGCCTTCCCCCAAAGCCCTTCCTCACCGATGCTCACCTTGAGCCCTAATCCTTCAGAAACGGATGAAAAAATGAAGCAGGAGGAAGTAAAACCCCTCAGACAGACTCAACCATGGGGCTGGACAGACCCTTGCAGTGCCACCCCAGGGTGCCTGGGGTCAGCGCTCCTTGCTGGGGTGAGCTGGCTAGGCTGCCCCCGTGGTGACACCGCCCCAAGCACAGAGAGAGGGTGAAGGGCTGGCAGAGAGCCCAGAGGGGCCTGTCCTGCCACATACCTGCCGGGTCACCAAACCCCAGCTGGTGACTCACGGCTGCACCCTGCCCACGCCTCGCCACTGGCACTGGCACGCGTCACCCCTCCAGGAGAACCTGGCCCTGCGCCCAGGTACCCAGTGCAGGGGGCACCTGGCACCACGAGGAGAAGGCAGAGAGACGCACCCCACAGAGAGGGAGCCCCGCAGAGACAGGAGAGCCCCGAAGGAGAGAGCCCAGCAGCAGAGCAGCCGCGACACGGGAGGGCGAGGCGAGGACTCACGTCAGGGGGGGACGGCAGCCTCCGGTGTCCATGGGAGTCCCCGGCACAGCTCGGGTCGGCTGGGGGGGAGCCGCTGCCGGAGAGAAACAGGCCAGGAGGGTGAATTTAAACGGTCTGAACTCCCTGACACGCCTCCGCTTGCCTTCCGCCCCACACCACCAGCCTTAGCCACAGGATGGGGTCGGGCCAGGCTCTCCAGCTGCTGCCAAACCCAAACGCAACACCAAACCCCGGCGAGGTTTGGGCTGCGGCAGGGAGGGGGGAACCATCCCAGATTCCCTTTCCGGAAGGTTCTGGCCCCTGGGGAGCGAGTTTCCCACACTCTGGTTTCAAACAGACCCTGCCTGCCCTTCCCAGAGACCGAGCTCTTGGAGCTGGCTCCTACCCAGGTCATCCCGCAGCTAGGAGTGCCACAGAGCCACTCGCTGCCCTGGCACGGCCCAGCAGCAGGAAAACCAGTGAAGCTGGAAAAAAGGGAAAAGATGCCCGGGGTGGTGTCCCCTTGGCCACTATTCCAGTCCCAGGGAGGCCCCAGAGTGGCACAGCCGGCTGGCTCACAGCCTGGAGGCGGCTCCTGGGCCGCGACACCCGTTCCTGCGGTCTGAGCAACCCGCCCGGCACGGCCCCGGCCTTCCCATGGTGGCTGCGGGCGGGACGCCGGCCTCGTGCCCTCAGCTCCGTTATCCTTGTCCCTACAACACCCCAGGCAGTGTCACCCGGCTCTGCCCGAGTCCCATCCCCGGCCCCTCACCTCGTCTCAGTGACTGAGCACGCATCACCTGCCGTGCCCAGCTCGCCTGTCACACGTTGGGGTGTCTGGGGGGCTTCGGAGGAGGCCACATCCGCCTCCCCGCTGGCACATCTGCGGAAGGCAGTGAAGGTCTTGGAGCCGAAGCGAGGGGAGTGATCGGAGCAGAAGGGTGAGAGCCGGGCTCGGTCAGGGTTCCCTGGGCCCTCCCTGTTGTCCATCTTGGCCAGAATTTCCTCCACCGTGGTGCCAGGAAACCGCTCCGGCTTGGTGGCTACCGGCACCGGCGTCACCTTGAAGGAAGCTGAGCCCTTGCGGGAGGAGGTTGGCGGGGTGGAGGGCAGCTGCTCGCCGGGGGCTGGGGCCAGGCCCTCTGTGGCTGGAGGGGACATGAGTCCCTTCCCATTGTGGGTCTCGGGTGACTTGACAGTGAAGGAAGGGCGCCGGAGGGGTCCCCCAGAGCTGTGTGCCCCATAGGGCTGGGGCCCAGCTAAGCGGTTAATCTTCTCAGCTGAGGGCAGCTCTGGGCAGGGGTGCCGTGGCCCTGGCACGGGCAGGGAGGGCTTGGCTGGCACAGCTGGCTTGGGTAGCACACGGGGCTTGGGCCGGACGGGAGGCTTAGGACGAGTGGTGCCTGCAGAAAAAGGAGAGAAGAAACACCAGGTCAGACGGGCACCACGGGCACATCAGGGACAGAACAGACCTCAGGCACCAGCCTGACACGCCCCTGGGTATTTCTCCTGCACAGAGCAGACCAGCAAACCCCCTACTCCATGGCAACAGACCTTTCTCAGGGCTGCCAGGCAGCAGCCCAGTGCCCGCAGGTATAGCTGGGTGCAGGGGCTGAGGCTGCGAGGCCATGGCAAAGCTGGGGTTGGGTAGATGCAGTGCAGGTCAGCTCCTGTAGAGAGAGGAAGGGTAGAAACATTTTGGAGAGCATCCCTTTGCCCTAGTTCTGAAGGGACTCAGTGTCCAGCTCAGTACCATAGTCCTGACCTACCAGCTGTACACCAAACCCTCACGTCCACCTGTGCCAGCCCCAGACACGTGCCAGCCCCTATCGCACCGCCAGTCCTCCCAGCACTGGTCCCACCCTTTGTACACTGCCCCTGGCTCACCTGCACCAACTGGGCATGGCAGGATGATCACAAACTCCTCTGCCTGTACCACTCCTAGAGCTAGTGCCTGTGTGTACCTCTGACCCTTACCTACCAGCAGCCCCCAGATTCCACATGGTTCCTATTTCTCCACCCCCACCAACCTGTGCCAGCACCCCCAACACCAGGCCAACCCTTAGCTTGCCCCAGTAACCCCATCAGCTCCTGCACACCAGCAGTGGTTCACCAGTGCCAACCCCTCAAGGCCCCCACATCAAGCCAGCTCTCTGTCCAGAGCCACCCCCCAAAACCCTGTCAGCCTCCACCTGACCCCTCTGGAGCCGGCAATACCCCTCCGAACCCCCTAACCTTCCCTCCCTGTCCCACGTGGGACCAGGAGCACTCCTCAAGCCCCCCCGACCAGCGCCCTCTGAGGCCGGAAGCCCCTCCTGAGCAGCTCCTTCTGAGTCCCCTGGGGCCGGGAGCACCGCCCTGATCTCTCGACTAACCCCTTCCGACCCCCCTGAGAACAGAAGCACCCCCATGACCAGCCCTTCTAGCGCCAGAAGCACCACGTTGACCCCCCGGCCGGCCTCTCTGGGACTGCCCTGGGACTAGGAGCACCCCTCTGACCTCCCAGCGCCATCGTAGGGGTAATGGAGTCCCCCACTCACCTTCCCCACAGCAGCCTCATGTCCAGGATAGGTATTGGGGGAACACGGGCAGGGGGAACCGGGGGTGTGTTGCCCTCCCTACGGGTCTCACGCTGCCACCGCCTCTCCCGTGACTCACCGGGGCTGCGGGGACAGGAAAAACCCGCTCGGTGCCTCCTCCCGGCCCTGCCCTCCCCTCCCCGCCCCGCCTCGGCCCACCCCCAACCCACATCTGGAAGCCATCGGGCCCATTTCCCACCCCCGGAACGGTGATGAGGCCCCCGGGCGCGTGTCCGCGTGTCCCCCCACGCCGCTCCAGTGGGGCCTACCCCCGTTGCCGCGGCAATGAAGCCTCCGCTGGAGTATCTGAGTAGGCCGCAGCCTGGAGGCCTAATAGCGTTGCCCCAGCAACGAAGCCTTCGCCCGAGTGGCAGGGAAGGCCGCACCCTGTGGGCCTAGTCGCGTTGCCATGGCAACGGAACCACTCACTCGATTGAGGGAGGTGGAAACACCGGGCTTGTGGTGCCTGCCGGGGCCAAAGCAGCGGAGAATCCCGCGGCTTCGGCCCCGGCGGACACCACGGGTCCAGTGAGATCTCGGTTCCCCGTTAAACACGACCGCCGGTCACCCACCTCTGGCCACGCCTCCCCCCGCCCCCCCCAGGCCAACGAGAGCAGCGGGATAGAACGGCCCCGGCGCCGCGTGGCCGGGTGAACCATAGAGAGGCGCGGCGGGGATAGAGAGGCGCCACGTTCCGCCTCGCCCGACCATAGAGAGGGGATTAGAGCGGCTCCAGTCTGGGGAGTGTTGAAGGGAGACCTCTGCCTCTCTGCCAAAAACAAGTGCCAGGACAAGAGGAAACGGCCTCACGTTGCCTCAGGGAAGAGTTAGGTTGGACAGGAGGAACGACTTTTTCCCCTTGAGGGGTGTCAAGGCCTGGGCCAGGATGCCCAGGTGGAGTCCCCATCCCCGGAGGGGTTTCAAAGCCGTGGAAATGTGATGCTCAGGAACATGGCTTGGTGGTGACCTGGCAGTGCTGGGTTAAGGGTTGGACTCCATCTGAAAGGTCTTTTCCAGCTTAAATGAGCCTGTGATTCTGTGATCACCTCCCTGACACCCCACCATAGTGCACAGCTGGCTTGCAACACCCAGATCCTACCTGCTTGGCACCCTCGTGCTGTGTGCCTGGCTACCCATGACAGCGCTGCCTTAGCTGGCAGACGACACCCTGGGCTCTCCCCAGCCACCATCCCACCACAGTGCACTGCCAGTTTGCAGCACTTCATCTCCTACCCACTTAACATCCCTCTTCTGTGACTCCCTGCCCGAGTTCTCCGCAGCTAGGCTGTGACACCACAGCACTTTTCCTGCCTCACACACTACCATGGGACACCCACCACCTCGGGGACACCCCACCACTGCTTTCTGCCCACCTGGGACAGCACAGCAGCTCCCCAGCGCAGCTTGCAGCCAGCGTGGGACACCTCATCGCCTCCCTGAAAACGCAGCTCGCAGCCAGCTCCCAACACCCCACCGCAGCCCCTCCCTGCTGCGGTGCCGGTAAAACACGAGGGGGTCCCGGGGGGATGACTGCCCACAGCCAGGCCGGGAAGCAGCTGCCGTGGCTGGAGCTAATCAGATCAGGGAGGAGAAACCCCGATGGCACCAGGATGGAGCGGCCAGGCCGGTAATGGAGCAGAGTGAGCTCAGCACTGGCCGCAGGCCAGGGCAGTGCGGTGGGGGCCACGGGGGGCATGGACTGTCAGAGGTGGCTCCACTGTGGAAAGGATGGATGGACAGAACCGGCCCCTCTGGGAGAAGGACAGACAGACAAGCAGGCCCCACTGCGAAGACGGATGGACTGACAGATTGATGAGCCAAGCTCTGGCAGGGGAGGATGGCTGGAGGGACGGACAGAGCTGTCCCCACTGCAGGAAGCAGGGGTGGGGGAGGACAGGCAGACGGACAAACCAGCCCTGCCGTGGCCCCAGCTCTGCACCCATGCTGAGGCCTGGGTGGTTTGGTTTTTTTTATTCAATCCCAGGTGCCACATGAACAGACCCAAAATACAAAAAACCAAAAAGGAAGAAACGAGACAGAAACAAAACTCCAGATTAAAAAAAAACCAAAATGGATAGGGAACCAGGCTGAGGTGGGGCCAAACCCCCCAGGACCCCCCTCTCTGGAAGGTCCTGCTCCCCAGCCGGCACTGAGGGGGCACTGAGGGGACTCCAGCCCCGCTCCCGCCTCTCCCCACATTAAGGGCAAGGTCTTGGTGGGGCCAAGCAGCGTCCTGCCACGAGGCCACTTGGCTCCTGCCCCTCGGTGACCAGCCTGGGGCCAGTAGGACAGGGCTAATCCGAGCCTGATGCAGAGTCCTCCGAGCTTCGGGGCAAGCTGGCCACCCCCTCCTCCTCTGAGTCCTGCAGAATGAGGTCAGAAAGGAGGGAATGAGGTCAAGGAAGAACATGATCATGTCAGGGATTCAACAGGTCAGCAGATGATGCGGTCAGGGAGACATCTCCCATCCCTCTTTCTCTCCCCTCACCCTGAGGTAACCTGTCGCACACGGACAAGCCATTCAGAGAGACTTGACAAGAGGGACCCAAGGGTTCCAGGCGGAAGGAAAACACTTCCCACAAATGCTCCCCAGGACACCACTCCACCCTATCCCAGGCCCTCACCTCCTTCTTGCTCTCTGCAGAGGAGCTTTCATCACTGGAGACAAACTCTTTGCTCTTGAAGCTCTCATTCACATTCTTAGCAGGGGACTTGGTGGAGGACGAGGACTTGGAGGTAGAACCTTTCTTCTCTGCTTTACCCTTCACCTGCTTCTCCTGCTTCTTCTTCTTCTTCTTAGATTTCTCCCTGAGTAGAAAGGACAGAAGTGACACCCTGCTGGCAGCCCCCAGCCGAGAACCCTGAGGACAGGGACAGTCTGGTCTCAGAGGGACACTCACACCCTGGAGCTCTCAGACTTGCTGCCCATGCCATACTCCTTCATAGCCTTCTCGTAGTCCCTCCTGGCATCCTCCGCCTTGCGATCCCATTCCTGCAGAGCAGCACAAGGTCAGCAGGACCTTCTCTCTTCCTCTACCACCAGCAGCACACAACACCACCCCACATGCACTGCACTCCCACCACATCCCTCACCACCTTGGACCAAGCCAATGCTCACCCAACAGCTTCCCAGCCCAGAGATCACCACCCTACAGCTACACTCCCCTCCTGCCCTCCATCTGTGGAGCTCCGGAGACCACACTGGAGTCCATCAGGCTCCTCGGGTCTAAGCCAGGCCCTCTCACTAGCAGAACTGCCCAGCTGCTCCATTCCCCACCTCCTTCTTTTCCTTGGACATGGCCTTCCACAGCTCCCCAGCCTTCTTGGACAGGTCTGTGATGCTGATACCAGGGTGGTCGGACTTGATCCTTTCCCGGTTGGCATTCAGCCAGAGCATGTAGGCTGACATCGGCCGCTTGGGAGCATTGGGGTCCTTCCCCTTCTTGTTCTGGGGGTGGGGAGCAGAGAGAATAAAGATGTAAACCTCAAATGGTAACAGCCACTCAAGACCTGGGGACCTGGGCCTGCCCCAGGATGAAGAGCTGTGCCTCAGCTGGCCTCCTCCATCACAGAGTCCCAGACTGATTTGGGTTTAAAAGGACCTTTGAAGTTCATCTAGTCCAACCCCCACCCCAGTCAGCAGGGACATCTGTAAGCAGAGCAGGTTGCTCAGAGCCCCAAACCACCTGACCTGGAGTGGTTCCAGAGATTGGGCATCTCCCACCTTTCTGAGAAACCTAGACTAGGGTCTCACCCAGAAACTCCATGTGGACTCATCCACAGAAGCCAGGCCTGGACAAGTGACACAGGCTGGAGGCAGCACAAGACAAGCCAAAGTGAAGCAGCTCAGATGGGCTGAGAGCTTCATCTCTTCACTGCTTCTCTAGAGCAGATCCTGCTCTCCTGCACACCCCAGCCACAGTCCCTCACCTCCACCTGCTTCTTGCGGGGCTTGCGGTCCTTGACCACCTTGGCTTTCTTGGCTGGCTTCTTCTCGTCACGGTCGCTGTCACCGTCACCGCTGGAGGAACTGGCCGAGGCGTTGCTGTCAAACCTGGGGGGCAGAGGCACAAGGCTTCAGCAGCAGCTCAGGGCCCTCCCACCAGAGAGGGAACACAGAGGATGAAGGACTTGGCAGCAACACGAGGGCAGCAGCCCAGTGCTCTGCAGCTCCACAGGAGGCTCTCAGGCTGCAGCTGCTGTGCTCTGCTGGGCAGTTCCCTGGGGACTCTGCTTCCTCCAAAGGCTCCTTTCTCAATTTCCTGCCCATTCCATGCCCTGGCACCCCACAGGGCTCAGCCCCACCTAGCTCTGGCTCCCTGCAGACTCCAACCCCTCAGGTCCATAACCGCATGACTAGAGCATGCCCAGAACTGCTGCTTCCCAGGGCTGAACTCCAGGAATTGGGAAAGTGATACTGGCCCTGGGGAGACCTTCTTGCAGCCTTCCAGGGCTTGGAGTAGCTTCCAGGAAAGCTGCGGACAGCCTTTAGCAGGGCCTGTTGTGACAGGACAAGGGATGAGGGAGATTCAGACTGAAGAGAAGGGAGAAACATTTGACACTGAGGATGGTGAGAGCCTGTCCCAGGTTGCCCAGAGAGGTGGGAGCTGCCCCACCCCTGGAACCACTGCAGGTCAGGTTGTTAGAGGCTCTGAGCTTTAATTGCAGACATCCCTGCAGACTGCAGGAGGTTGGACTAGGTGAGGCTTAAAGGTCCCCTCCCAGCCAAACCAGTCTGCAGCTCTATGATTCTGTGCCTGGCACCTTCGCTAACTGCTGCTGTCCCACACAACACTTTGACCAGGTCCCCTCAACAGACCCTGCCCAGCCTCTACTCACTCTTCAGCCACATCATCATCCTCTTCCCCAGGGTTGAAGGACTCATCTGGAAGGAGAGTGCAGGGGTCAACTTAGAGCGAGGTGAGGATGGGCAGGACCTCACCAGGGCAGGGGAAGGAAATGGAGCACCCAAGCAAGCACCCCTGGCCACCCCTCACACCCTCAGCCTCAGCTCTCACCCGTCTCCTCTCCTGAGTTGTCGCTGCTGTCGTTGGCATTCTCTTCTCGGATCTTGCCCTCCTCCTTCATCCTCTCCAAGTAGGCATCGTGCTGGTCCTCATCTGAGTCAGCATACTCATCATAGCTCTGCTTCATGCCCTGTGAGACAGCTGGGTGAGAACCAGGGCCATAGCACCAGCCACACTGTTGCCGCCAGGCAGCCCCCAGGGCATGCAGGGGACAGGGACACCAGCCACATCCCCATCCCAGTAGGGCTTCAGAGAGAGGGAGGAAAAGTTATGTGGGTTAGGGAGGCCTGGCACATCACACTGGAATTTAGTCAGGATTTAGTCAGGGGGCACCATGGCCATGCAGAGGAACCTGCACCAGGAGGAGGACAGAGAGCAAGGGGAATCAGTATCGCACGGACCTTTTTCTTCTACAAGGGCAAGGAGAGAAAAGAGAGGTGACAAAAAAAGAAAAGCAGCAGAATGTTGGCGAGAAGAGAGTGCCCAGCCCCTGCCCACCCCAGCCCTGCCAGTGTCCCAGGGGCACCAGCCCTGCCCGGCAGGTACCTCCTTCAGCCCTCGGTTCTTGATGTTCAGCTTCTTGGCGTTGACAAAGTCAAAGAGCTTCCCATACTCCTCCCTGCAGGGCGGGACAAGAAGGTCAAGGACAGGGGGTGATGGAGCGCCAGAGGGAGCCCACCCCATGCCCACCTCTCGATGCTGCTGAAGGTGTACTGCGTGCCCTGCTTGGTCTCGATCTCGAAGTCGAAGGAGCGAGTGGTGGTGGTGCCGCGGGCAAAGTTGACAAAGGAGATCTCGTCAAAGCGGATGTGCACAGGAGGCTTGTGGACGTAGATGAAGCCACGCTCCAGCGGGTACAGCAGCCCCGAGCTGGCCTTGTAGGAGCAGGTGATGCACTGGGCGCCCGAGTGGCTGCAGGGACAAACGCAGACTGTGTGACACATGCAGGGATCCAGCACCAAGGTGGGATCCACAAGGAGCCAGCATCACTGTGACACTCCTGCGGTGACCAGCACCATCCCATCCCCATCTCCCAGCTGCCATCCACAGAATCACAGAGTTGTTTAGGCTGGAAGAGATCTTTCAGATCATGGAGCCCAAGTGTTAACCCAGCACTTCCAGGGGCACCACCAAACCATTCCACTCAGCACAACATCTCTACAGCTGTGAAGCCCTTCTGGGCATGAAGACTCTACCACTGCCCTGAGAAGCCTGGGCCAAGCCTTGGCAATCCTCAAGGGCAAGAAATTGTTTCTCATGTCCAACCTAAACCTCCCCTGGGGCAACTTGAGGCTATTTCCATTTGTCCTGTTTCTCCCTGGCTCCAACCTCCTTTCAGGGAGTTGCAGAGAGCCAGAAGGTCTCCTCTCAGCCTGTTTTTCTTCAGGCTGAATGCCCTCAGGTCCCTCAACTGCTCCTCACCAGACCTGTTCTCCATACCCTTCAGCAGCTTCATTGCCCTTCTATGGATGTGCTCCAGCCCCTCAATATCCTTCTTGGAACAAAGGGCCCAAAACTGAGACCAGGATTTGAGGTGTGGCTTCACCAGTCCTCAGAAGGAAAGGGCAACCCTTGCCCTGGTCCTGCTGTCACACTCTTGCTGACAACAACCAGGATGCTAGTGACCACCATGGCCACCTTGGCACAGGGCACACCCACCCCTCAGCCATGTCTCACCCCTGGAAGTTGCCAGGCACTGTGATCTTGCGGTTGACCAATGCCTTCATGACTCGGCTGACCATCTCGTAGAGGGACCCTGACATGTTCTTGGTAAGTCTTCCCTCAAAGCGCTTCTCCACCTCCTCCCTGCATGACCAAAGCAGCAGATGATGGTGAGACCAGGAGCTCAGAAGGTTCCCTTGACTACCCTCAGCCTCCAAGGCCAGGAAGGAGCTCAAGGTCTGGCAGGACTGAACTCACTCATTCATGTTGAGAGTCAGTGAGATGTCCTCATCCTTGGAGAAGAGCAGGATGAGGAAGTGGTAGCGGGTCTGGCCTTGCTTTATCGGGGGGTCCAGGCTGATCTGAACAGAGAAGAGGAGGTGAAGGGCTGAGATCCCTCCACAAGGCCACAAGCCATTTTCATCCCTAGGGGACAGGGCCCTGTGCCCCTCACCACAAAGAACATCTGGCGCTGGTCCTTGTGCGGCAGCAGGAAGAGGCGCAGCACGGTGGTGTAGGGGATCTTGTAGTCGAAGGTCTTGCCGTGGAGGTGCAGGAAGGTAGGGTAGATGCGGATGTCGTAGCGCCCGCGCGGCGTCAGGCACTGCAGCTCACGGAAGATGCAGATGGCATCTCCAGTGGCCTGGATCACATCTGCCTTGGAGAGGACGTTCTGGGCAAAGGCCTAGGAGGGAGGGGGAGTCACGACAGGCTGAGGGCACCTGAACGCCCTCCTTCAACCATTCTGCTGTCCCCACAGCTTCCCCAAAGCCCTTCACTGACCTCCACGGGGTCCACACCATCCTCCTGCGTCGGTGGGACGTAGAAGCGAACCTCCATGAGTGAGACTTCGGCATCATCGTTCTGGTGGAACTCCAGAGTCACCTCATTCTTGCCAGTGGTGCACTGGGAGACGTTGCTGAGAGGGATCTCGAACACAGGCTGCTCCCCAATGTCAAAGGAGAGCAGCTGCCCTGGAGAGCGGGAGGGGGTCACAGTCATGGCATGATCAGAGCTATGAGGTGAGGACAGCTGCACCGTGTCCTGTGAGAAGGAAAGGCTGAAAGATCCTGGGCTCTTTCGTGGGAGAAGAGCAGCCTGAGAGGGAATCTTCTCAATGTTTGGCAAAAGCTAATAAGTGAAGGGGGAGAAGATGGGGCCAGATTCATTTCAGTGGTGCCCAGTGACAGGACAAGGGGCAATGGGCACAAAGTGGAATTCAGGAGGTTCTACCTGAAGAGGAGGAGAAAATTCCTTGCTGTGTGGGTGGTGGAGCCCTGGTGCAGGCTGCTCAGAAAGGTTCTCTGGAGAAACTTGTAACCAACCTGGACATTGGGATCCTGGGCAACCTGCTTTGGCTGCCCCTGCTTTACCAGGGCAGGTTGGACTGAATGATCTCTAAAGGTCCCTTTCAACCCCCACCATGCTAGGACTCTGTGATTTCTTCCTACAGTACCGTTGCCACCAGAACTCACCCCCAAAGCGCACAGTGCCCCAGTTCCAGCCCTTTACACACAGGTCCTTTTCGGCCAGCTCCAGGCGATAGTGAGTCCTGAAGAACTCTGAGAGCTTGTCAAACTCCTAGGTGGGAAGAAGGAGGTAGGGTCAGGGCTTTGTTGGGGAGGGTCAGGGCTGTCCAAGGTGGGGTCAGGACTATTCAGCCAAGCCAGCAGGCAAAGAGCCATCAACTGTAGCAAAGTACTCACCGACTCCCGGAAGCCGTCGTACTTGTACACGTGGCCGTTCTTGGTGAGCAACTTGAGGCCATGCCCCAGCGCCACACGCCGCCAGACACCCTCGGCCAGCTCTGAGGCCTGAATGTTGTCTACCTTCCCTGTCTTGCTGTTCTTGAAGATGACGCCCTGGCGGCTCAGCCGCAGCCGCCCATCGTTCTGGGGGAGGAGGCATCTGTGAGTGGGGAGCTCAACCCAACAACATGGAACCAGCATTCTCAGGGCACAACCAGGGGCGCAACCCCTTCAGGAGGAACAAAGCAACCTCCCAGCTGGCTGCTTGCTGCAGCCTGCACCCCCCTCACCGCTGAAACCCTGCCTCCAGGCATCACAGAGTCACAGTACCCATGGTGCTAGAGGTGTGTTGGGCTTTGGAGACAATATCCCAGAAGTCTGAAGGTTCAGGGTGACACAAAAACACCTGACCCCACCTAAAGTGCCCCATGGCACTCCTGGCATGGGCGTAGGCCGACACCAGCACACAGCCCTCCCACAGGAGCTCTAGTGGAGCTCAGAGCGGGCACACCTCTCCTTCCCACCCCCTACCAGGTCCGGTACACCCCACGTCTGCCAGGACGTGGCAGTAGCGGGACTGGGGAAGCACCTGGTAACGTCTCGACAAGGACCCCCCATCCCCCTCGGCACACTCACCATAGAGCCCTTCACCTCCTGGTAGATCTCGTTGAACTCCAGTGTGTCGGCCATGGCGGCCGGGGCAGAGACTCGGTCAGTGCCCCCAGGCCGGCCCCGGCCCAGAGCAGCTGCCGGGGGATAGGGAAGTCAGTGTGGGGGCTCTGCCAGCACCCCAACCCAAATCCCCATCCCCCTAAACCCACTCCCACCGCCAGCTCCGCTTTCTTCGCCCCCCCGACCGCTGCCTCTGTAAGCAGCACCCACCCACTCGCAGGCGGCATCCCAGACCTCCGCGGACCCCGCCTCCCCCTTCCCCAGATGTGCCACAGCCCCGGGGCCTTCTGCGCCGCGCCCCCACGCCGTGTTCCCTCCGCTACCCTCGGCCCGTCCAGCCCTGCCCTGCCCTGCCCTGCCCACCCTGCGCCCCAGACCGGGCCCCGCACGCCAGATCACCACCGGCCTCAGCACCCCCGAGGCTCAGCGGCACCCTCTGCCTCGGTTAGACCCTCCTGAACCCGGGTCCCCCGATCACCGGGCCCAGCTTCGCCGATGCAGCCCCATGGGTCCGCTCCCCCCCGCCTTAGACCGCCCTCCACCCCCGGCGCAGCTCGTCCCCCGACCCGTGTTCCCCACTCCCCCGGTCCCGGTGAGGCTCCCCCCGCACCGCCGCCACTTTTCCCGCCTGCGCAGCACGAACCTCACGCGGAGCCTTCCCACTGCCGCCGCCGCCACCACTACCGGAAGCGGCCCCGCTTCCGCCATAGAGAAAGGCCGCTCTGGGCAGCTCCCTGGGCGCCGCGGCGGGCGCGGAGGACCGTAGGACCGTGGAGGAGCCCAAGGCAGCGCCACCACCGAGTATCCGCAGGAGTCGGCGATTCGGGCTGGAGAGGACGTGGCTCCCGCTCCGCCGCAGAAGCCGGCTCTGCCGTGCCCTCGGGTCGCGCTGCTCCCGGCCGAGCACCATAAAACGAAGCGAGGCCTCCGACCAGAGCGGTCCTGGGACGTCACCACTGGGGGAAAGGCACCCCAGAGCAGCTCCCCCGCAAAGAGGGGGCACCCAAAACACGGGGACACCCCAAAGAGGGCACCCCAAAAATGAGAACAGCTGAAAACTAGGCACGTCCAAAACTTAAGGGCCGCCGGCTACCCCCGTGGTGCCACCGCGACGGCAGGGGTGGAAGGGCTTCGTCATGGGTGGGGGCACTTCAAGACCGAGGCACCTCCGAAACGGGAACACACAAAACACGGGGGTATCCCAAAGATAGGGCACCCCTAAAATGGAGGCACCCTAGAGAAGAAGCGCCCCCGGTACGGGGCACTCCCAAAGCCTGGGGGCCACGCACACAAAGCACACCCGAACAAGAGACCCCTTAAAATGAGGTACCCCAGCCTCGGGACAGCCGGCAGATGTAGGGTGCCCCATGAGGAAGGCGGGGACCCCACCAGGGGCTGCCCTCATCTCAGGGGACCCTTGGGCGAGGGGAACCAGGTACAGCCCCCATGCTCCTCCCTACCCTCTCCATCCCCCCAGAGGGGGGTGGGAACCTGCCCCGCCCTCCAGGCTGTGGACACCGCCCCCTGCCCCGCCCTGCCTGCACCCCCTACCTCCCCCGCCGCCCGTGCCCCGCCAGCCCTGCCCT